>JAOWBW010000353.1:455437-480125 GCA_026119855.1 Campanula takesimana | reverse complement strand
GGATAGTAGAGCTTCACTATAGTATATTGGATTGAATCGTGTGGAAAGAATTGAATAAATCCCTTTTTGGACAAACATAAGGAAAACGTAAATGGCATTAACAATTTGAAATTGAAGGAAAAGTGTACTTTGAAAACCTTTTCTTTCTAGATCAGCGTATATTCTGTTATTATTGAATAATTACAAATCAGACATTTTTTTTAGATAGGCATATATTATGTTATTCTTGAATAATTACCAATCAGACAAGCAAGCGAATCCGCCATTATTTTTTTCTTTAACTGAATCAAGGGTCTCATGTTCAAGTCATAAAAATCAAATGTGTGGAAACACGTTTTTCTCAGTTTACGGGTTTTTTAGCAGGTATAGGTAGTATGAAACAGGAATACGGCATGAACTTAACAAGGTTGGGGCTGAAAAAGATCTTAAGCGTTCGCTGCCAAAGGACGAGGAAAATAGAACAATAGATAGTGATGTCCAGAATCCGCAGTCCCAGAATCTGAGTTAACTTCTCTGAATAAACGGTATTGACTCAGAAGGATCTAGAAGTCGTAGAATATATGCTTGGAAAGATCTACGAGTCTAGTTTACAACAAAAAAATCGGTTCGCAAAAATATGGTCCGTGCACTGAGTTATGGCAGCTTTCGTAAAGGTGCGTTTGGCTAACTACACATCTCTTCAGCACAATTTTGACAACGAATTTTGCAGGTTCTCTTTTCCTAGTATTTGGTCCTACTGTCCAAGTTCAATTGTCACCAGTCAAAGGTCTTTCATCGTCTTTTCTAGTTCTAAGTTCATTTCATTTTTATTTATTAATCATCCTTATCTATTATCGGGTTCATGAAAAGTCTCTTGAAAGAGTCATCCAGAATTTTGTAATAGCTATTTAAGTGAGTCAAGTTGTATTGATGGATCAGAAAATTGAGTTTATGAATTAATAAGCCTTTGGCTGATATTTTGAAGAAGGATTTCTTCATTAATATTGCTCTTATCTCTTAGGTGGATTCCTTAGAGTGGTGAGCTTCTATCATTGAGTGTTCACTTGTAATTCCTCTATAGATTCTTCCAATTTCCGGCGTCAGATGGGCATCAGAGCATTGGTTTCAATGGCCCGTGGTCGAGGTCGTGGTCGCCGTGGTGAAAACATGGCTGAACCTGCAACTCGTGAGAGAGGCCTTCGAGACGTTGAAATGGATGATCTACGGAGACAAGTGCAGCAACTCCAACAACGCCTGAGCGTTATAAACCTCTAAACCGTAATTAGTCACATCACGGTTCGGAGCATGGAAATGTTAGCGACAGGGAGGATTTCGTTAATCCTTTCCATCATGTTCGTGGTGAAGTATCAAGCTGAGGTAGTTCTCCAAGAAATTGGCGTATAAGGAATCATTATTTTTAGCAAGACTTTGTGAAGGTCGACATTCCAGAATTCGATGGAAAGAATCATCCAGAGGATACACTGTCGATCGAGTCTTTGATTTCAAAGACATCGCAGAAGATTGGAAGGTGAAATTTGTAGCCATTAAATTGAAGAAGCATGCTTCAGTTTGGTGGGAGCACTTAAAGAAACAACGTTCTCGTGATGGCAAGAGCAAGATCGTGACATGGGACAAAATGAAAAAGGTTCTCAAGAAAAAGTTTCTACCAGAGAACTACCTACAAGATGCATTCCTTCATCTCCATTGTTTCAAGCAGAATGAGTTGTCTGTGGATGATTATACTGCAGAGTTTGAGCATCGTATATTGCAGTGTGATCTATCCGAGCCGGAGGAGCAAACTATTGCTCGTTATCTTGGAGGGTTGCGATCTGAAGTTTGTAACGTGGTTCAACTGAAACCTTATTGGACATTCAATGATGTTTGCAAACTAGCTCTTAAGGTGGAGATGCAACTCAAAGAGTTAAAAGGCATCAACTATCAAAGGAGTTCAAGCAACCGAGGAGCTGGTGTTTTTGCATCGAAGGCAACATTTTCCACCGAGGCAAGTGGGTCCAAACCAACTCCTAAATCTGAAGATGGGGAAAATTCAAGTCGTCCAAATAATTTAACGTTTAATCCTCGTAAATGTTACAAATGTCATGGCTACGGACACATAGCGTCAGATTGTCCGAATCGCAAGATCATCTCCATTATTGAAGGGAAAGGAGAAGAAGAAAAGTTAGAAGGAGAACCCATTTTGATAAAGAAAGTAATGGAGAAGAAGAGATCACCTATGAAGATCAAGGGGAGTCTCTAGTCCTTCATCGAGTTCTAAATGTTATCCATTCGGAGGAAGATGATTGGCTTCGGAATAACCTTTTCCACACGAGGTGTACCTCCCATGGAAAGGTATGCGATGTTATCATTGACGGAGGGAGCTGTGAGAATGTGGTGTCTTCGAAGATGGTGGAAAAGTTGCAACTCAAAACCGAGAAGCATCCAAAGTCGTACAAGCTTTCATGGCTTAGCAAAGGGGATGAGGTAACAGTTAATAAAAAGTGTCTTGTACAATTTTCTATAGGGAATAGTTATCAAGATGAGTTATGGTGCGACGTCGTTCCAATAGATGTATGCCATTTGTTGCTCGGAAGACCATGTCAGTTTGATCAGAAGGTTATTCACGATAGCTACAAAAATACATACACGTTTTGGAAAGATGGAAAGAAGGTGATCTTGGGTCCTTCAAAGATGGAAAAAATGCCTAATCCATTCAATGGGGTGGGAACTAATTTATTCTCCAAATCTGAAGTTAGCAGCGGAATAGGAGAGCATAGTCCAGCCTTTGCACTTTTTTGCTAGAAGAAACCGAGGATTGTCATATGAATCCAAAAGAGCCTCAAGATCTACAAACAGGAATTGGCGAGCTTTTGGTGAATGATTTGGAAGAAGGCAAAAGGATTTCTTATGATGTCCCTATTCTCCTTGTTCGGAAGAAGGATGGAACGTGGCAGAAGTGCATCGATTACAAGGTAGAACCACCCGATGTGGACAACAGTTTTCCAAATTTCATTATCGCTGATCTTTGCCCGTATCGTAGAGACGAAATCCAGCAAGACTCGAGGACGAGTCTTCTTCAACCAGGGGAGTATGACACCAGAATATGGCATGAACTTAACAAGGTTGGGGCTGAAAAAGATCTTAAGCATTCGCTGCCAAAGGACGAGGAAAATAGAACAATAGATAGTGATGTCCAGAATCTGAAGTCCCGGAATCTGAGTCAACTTCTCTGAATAAAATGTATTGACTCAGAAGGATCTAGAAGTCATGGAATATATGCTTGGAAAGATCTACGAGTCTAGTTTACAACAAAAAAACCGGTTCGCAAAAATATGGTATGTGCACTGCACTGAGTTATGGCAGTTTTCGTAAAGGTGCGTTTGACTGAGTGCACATCTCTTCAGCACAATTTTGACAACGAATTTTGCAGGTTCTCTTTTCCTAGTATTTGGTCCTACTGTCCAAGTTCAAGTGTCACCAGTCAAAGGTCTTTCATCTTCTTTTCTATTCCTAAGTTCATTCCATTTTTATTTATTAATCATCCATATCTACTATCGGGTTCATGAAAAGTCTCTTGAAAGAGTCATCCATAATTTTGTAATAGCTATTTAAGTGTGTCAAGTTGTATTGATGGATCAGAAAATTGAGTTTATGAATTAATAAGTCTTTGGCTGATATTTTGAAGAAGGATTTCTTCATTAATATTGCTCTTATCTCTTAGGTGGATTCCTTAGAGTGGTGAGCTTCTATCATTGAGTGTTCACTTGTAATTCCTCTATAGATTCTTCCAATTTCCGGCGTCATAATACTCTCTATCAAACCCGGCTGTAAACCTGTGTAAACAGCCCAATAGCATTGAGCCAAAAGCAAAAATTCAAAAGACTTCATATTTTCTACCACTTCTCTCATACAAACCTAGTGCAATGTTAAAGACATACAGTATATGGTTTGTATACCTTCAAATATCAAGGGCCAAGGGCCCAATATTAAGTGCTCCCATATTATCCTCCCATATTTTGTGTATATTTTCCAAATATTAAGGGTTGAATATTTACATTTAGCACAAAGCCCCCAAAATTATTTAGACGGACCTGCCTTCCATCTTAATTAAAGGCTCACACTTTTTTTTTATATGTCCCAATTTTAAGGTTTACTTTTTTGCTTTATTCTCAAAAAAGAAAGTAATGAATAGTGTTTTGGATAACTTCATCTTCATAAAATCTTCATAAAGTACAAAAACTACAAAATAACCGGTATTTACTTAACATACTTTTTACCCGCTTGTAAATAGTATTTTGAACAGTTATGTACTCCATCCACGTTATTTACTTGCATATTTTGTATTTGTTTGTTAACCCTATACTAAATTGAGCTGAATAGAGTATACTACCTCCGTCTCACCACAAGTGAGACAAACTTGTGGGGCACAATAATTAAGAAAAAAGTAGTATATGTGTGGTAGAAAAGGAAGAGAGAGAATGAGTGGGGTAATAGTAGTGTAGGTTGAATAAATTAAGTGGTGAAAAATAAAAAAAGAGATAATGAGTGAAATTAAATGGTGGGGTTAATTGAATTTAAATATATTAAAACATTTTCATTTTGGGCAGTCTCACTTGTGCTGAGATGGAGGGAGTATATTGTTGAACTATGTATGCAAATGATATTCCCTCGGTTTCAAAAACTCGATCTCGCTTAATTTTTATGATCAATTCAATTAAAATTTAACAATGATTTAATAAAAATCCAATTATTTTTTTTACAATTCTAAAAATTATTATTGTTTCATCACTAAAAAAAACTATTAATATAAGAACAATCAAGAACAATTGTTCTTAATAGTTACAAAATGAGAACCATCAAAATTGTGGATGACACTTTAAGGAGATCCATAGACATCCACAGATTATTTATTATTCATAATAGCATTAATATATTTTTTGATCTTACAATTGAAGATTATTAGTGGTAAAATGCACTTATCTTCCCATTCCTATCCTCGTGAACAATAGAGGTGGACTTCTCGGTGATTCAGTGGTTGAATCGGCCTTGCATTGTTCGTTGCATACTGCAATTAAATTATCAAACATCATTAAACGATCTTACATATTATTACATAGTCCTAGATTATATCTAAACAATCATCTTACTCTCTCCGTCTCAAATTAAATGTAAATTTAAGACTCACGTCGTGAACAGCTTCGCGAAGTAATTGAGCTTGATCACTTGAGACAGTACTTATCTGAGGAAATTAAATCGTCAATTAGTTTCATCTATATGTACAAATGCAATAAAAATATTAAAATTATAAGAATATCTTAATTATACTATACCTTCTTGTTGATTATCCAAATAACTCCTTCGGTACAAGTAGGAGTTGTGAGTGAACCAATGTATTTGTAATAGCATTCATCACTTATTTGATGAATTTCCATCGGGTTAATTACTCCGACTAGTTTGCGTTCATTCGCTCGGTTCACTAACGATGACATGATGGGCGCCAACTGAAAATTGATTAATTTAAGTACGAATAGCAAGTGAAATGTGAAAACTAAGTGATTAAGCTTCAAAATTAGTACTGTGTTTGCCATATTTGAAACCAATCGGACAACTGAGTAGCTATGCACAACAGCGGATGAAATGGATAGAGGTCATATATGTCACAGATCGATTAATTGCAACAGTTAACGTGGATAAAAGTCACATCTGTCTTTTTCATTTGGCTATTTTAGATATGAGTGATAAGAGGTTGATTTGAATAGAGGTCACATGTGATTCTTTTAGATATGAGTGATACAAATTGATTAAAATGGCTTAATAAGTTTGTCGTTGAGTCCCACATACAATCCATTTAATTTTTGCCGCTTATATATCTAAAAGAGGCAGATGTGACCTCTATGCAGAAAGATCGCAATGTAAAAGCAACCGTGCTGTGCTACAACAGTAATTTCAAATACAATTTTTGCAGGATAAAATTATAATTACCTGAGAAAGGAAAGGATCTGCATTTCCAATTTCATAAAGGAGAGCAATAACAACTATTGTTGGGGTCAAATTAGGGTCAGTGCTACGATGGACCAAATGCAATTCCATTGCATACCTGCACATCATTCACACAGCAGTGCAAAAGTTAATAAATTCAGTTATTTTTACTACTTCCGTCCAAAAATAAATATCCATACTTTCAAAAGTTAATAAATTAGGTAATATACGACCTTGAGCCATTGATGGTGTGCTCAGAAGGGGAGTGCCAGTGGGCTTGTTGAAGACCAAACTCTCTCCCATTAATCAAAACCGATCCGGCATCACCTTCCCATTGAACCTATTGCAAAATAATCACGCATGGACGTACAAACAAATAAAGCATATTTTTCAAAAAGTGACAAGTAAACTACGAGTCTACGACACTTATTATTAAGCATAATTAGTAGTACACAATTTAATCGTTTTTTTTTTTTTTAAAATTAATCTTACCATAAGATCATGGCCTCTATTGTTTACTACAGCATTTTGAGCCTTGTAATTCCTTTGCAGTACTTCCTTTGAACCTGCTGCTCCAGGATTGGAGATATCGATCGGAGACTGCATCTTTCCCGTCTTGCATGCTGCCCACTCTGGATTCAGCTCTCCCCATTTCTCGGGTCCGAACGCACTCCCTTTTATATAATCAAAATCTCGTTCATCATCTACATGCATAATATATATTATAATTCATGTGTTTTACATTAGGTTTTGATCTTCACTGTTTCCAGCATCAGAAGATACATAAAAAGGACTTAAATTAAAAAAAAAAAAAAAGTAAGAACATGTAACATGTTAAATAGTCATGTGGGTGTGTTATAAAATTACCAACTTCTTGAGGTTTGATTGATGGGGAAAAGAAGAGAAGAAGCAAAATTATAAGAGTTAAAATGGAGTATATTTGGAGTTTGTTCTTCATGTTTCATTGGAAGATGGGGACATATTTATGCCCTGCATATAAGGCTATATATAACCAAGTTATAGTTGTCTGGATCGCGATTCGGAACCAAATAAATTATCCAGTTGTTTTCTGATTTAGTTTTCTAGCATTAGTGATTAGGTTTGGTTCGGTTTCATTTCAAAAATTTACAAACTACATGATTTGAATTATAGTCTGACCCCTCGTGACTAAATCGAACCAAACCGAACCGTACTTTTTGAAACCGCTAGACCCAACTGCCAGACATAGCCACTAGACCGGACCGTTAGACAGCATATATTAACCATATAGATTTAAATTTTAGAGTAAAAACTAATGTTATATTATTAAAAAGGTTATATTGTATACTAATCATAACCCTCGTTTGGCACCTTTTATTTAATCTTTGTCATTTTCATTCCGCAAAGTAGCTAACAAAGTCATCTTTACTGTATAGCTAACAAAGTCATCTTTACAGTCAGTGCGTAGTGCGTTCTCTTCCTTCCGCCTCTCTCTTTCTTTAGTATCCCTCTTCCCCGGGCTTTCCTCTTCATCTCTTCCTACCTTTCCTCCGTGATCATTGAGAACTTAAGAAAATTACTGATTCCTTCCCAAAATGATCTTCACACTTTTTTTTCTGCTGTTACTACAAATGAACTTTGAACAATAATTTTATGTTGATTTAATTATCTTAATAAAAATCTAAAACTTGTTATAGATAGCATTGTTGATGATGTATCAATTATTAGGAATATATTGTTATCAAGTAAATATTTTGTATTCTGTTTTGGGTTTTGAACACAGCAAGAAGGGTTGGCCGTGGGTGCTTGATGTAAAGACCCAGCGGAATAGTAACTATTAATTGATCGAAATCAATTAATCTGCAAGGAATATAAATTCCCAAGAAGAATTTCAATGAAATTCTTGAATAAGAAATAAAGGAGGTTAAGAGTGATAAATAATTGCCAAAGCAATCAGTTTTTATTGAATAAAAGCTAATTTTCGGAATACAATTTTAGGCCTATTTTATAGGAGAAGGTCTCTGGTGCGGCGGCCGCATGGGGTGCGGTGCCGACCATGCTTTTTTTTTTTTTTTGCCCCACAACCTTTTTTCCTCCCACCAAAAGTAACACTTCTTATAATGAAATGTAACACTTTTGTTTTTCAAATGTAACACTTTTTTTCTTTCAAAAATGTACCACAATTTTGATGCAATAGATTAAAGATAACATAAAAATTAACGACTAAATTAATGTAACACTTTTATAAAGGAATGTAACATTCTTTTTTCAAATGTAACACTTTTTTTTTCAAAATGTACCACCCATACTTTTTTTTCCTCCAACAAAAGTAACACTTATTATAACAAAATGTAACACTTTTTTATTCAAAATGTAACACTTTTTTTTTTTAAAAAAATATACCACAATTTTGCTACAATAGATAAAGATAACATAAAGATTGACAACTAAATTAATGTAACACTTTTTATAAGGAATGTAACACTCATTTTTTCAAATGTAACATTTTTTTTCTCCGAAAATAACATAGGATTGACAACTAAACTAATGTTACATTTTATAAAAAATGAATGTAACATTTTTTTTCTCAATTGTAACAGTTTATATTCCTTAATGTAACATTATATATGAAATGTAACAATTTTTTATTGAGAAAGTAACAATTGAAATGCAAACAATTTTTTTTTTTGTAAAATTGATGTTACATTGGACAGTAGAAAAAGTGTTACTTTTTGAAGATGAAAGTGTTACTTTTATCAGAACAGAGTGTTACATTTCAGCTGGCAAGCACCTCAAACTTTTTTATGTGTAAAAAAATGTTTAAAAAAAAAAAAATCAAACCATATCATGACCTATGTAGTTTTATTCGTCTCGTCGAGACGAACACAACGGTATTTTTAAATATTTTTATTGACTTATAAATCTCAAGATATAGCATTTTAAAGATTTTTTTTAACACACGTGGAAAATGGCGCGTCCGTCTCACTCGCCCGTCGCACGGCGTGAGACGGCCGCAAACGAGAATTTGCCATTTTATAGTGCCCATAAAACTTGAAAAACAATCCCGAACCTTCTAGAATTACTCCTAACCTATATTGTAACATAATAAGACTTAAAAATAGCAAAATAACTCCTAATCCTACTCTAAAAGATACTTTAAATGACCCATCAAAATTAATGACGAAAATACTAATAAAAATACTAATTAAAACTAAACTAATAATAAAATACCAACATAATTATAATATTTAATATAATTATATTCCCGTATTGCATCATTCACCACCACTTCAAACGAACTTGTCCTCGAGTTCGTGCTTGATGTTTGAAGTCGTCCACTCCACTTGAATAGATACTTGGAATAAATACACACCTTTTTGATCCGCAAGAAATCTGGCACTGCTGCACCATGGAAGAAATAAGACAACCTTTTAACACCGGTTTGAAAATAATTAACCTTCCAGGCGGATTGCTGAGCACGGTCGTGCCCTTGATATGGCACGATCGTGCCAATCAAGTCGAGCTCTTTTGTCTGGCTGGGACGCGACGATCCGGGCGGGTTTGTATATGGGTGCGGCCGGACTGTACTTTTTGGTCCGGGCATGTCATTGAGGAAGTGCGGGCGGATCTTATCACAAGATCCGGGCGGATCGAGCCTACAGTTCGGTCGGATCGGAGCTGATTCCGGGGATGGCTGGGTTATTTGCGTGTGATGTTGTGCTGGGCTAGGGATCTATGCGGCTGCGTGCATCTTGCACATCCAAACACCCAGTCACACCATCGTCCGTCACCATCACTTCAAGAAGGGACTGCTATGAATGCACTTCCAACGACTCGTTTTCACGTTCATCGTCCACCACCACTTCAAAAAGTGGCTCATTTGATTTCAATTTTGGAGCAAACTCTCCACCCACGGGAAAAAAGTTATTACTAACCTTTTCTTCTTTGAAATCCATATCAATAATACGATTATTACGATAAACCCAACCGTACGGATCAACGTGACGGAGATCTTCCTCACGCGCGCCGTTTCGGTTTCCGGGGTTGACATCACGACCAACTGCTAGTTGCCCAAACGCCGTCAAAAGCTCATCTTGCTTCGTTGCTTGTTGCTCCAACAGACGCGCTTGTTGCTCCGCCAACTGTGTAAGATTCGGAGACTAGCAAGAATGGCGTTCATGCCCTCGTTGTTTACTCCACCGTTAGTCATCGTCCAAGGATCGTCCTTTTCTGATACCAACTGATGTAAAGACGCAGCGGAATAGTAATTATGAATTGATCGAAATCAATTAATCTGCAAGGAATATAAATTCTCAAGAATAATTTCAATGAAATTCTTGAATAAGAAATAAAGGAGGTTAAAGAGGGATAAATAATTGCAAATCAATCGAGTTTTTATTGAATAAAAGCTAATTTTCGGAATACAACTTTAGGCCTATTTTAGAGTGCCCTAAAACTTGAAAAACAATCCTAAACCTTCTAGAATTACTCCTAACCTATATGGTAACATAATAGAATTAAAAATAGCAAAATAACTCCTAATCCTACTCTAAAACATACTTAAATGACCCATCAAAATTAATAACGAAAATACTAATAAAAATACTAATTAAAACTAAACTCATAATAAAATACCAATATAATTATAATATTTAATATAATTATATTCCCGTATTGCATCAGTGCTGGTGTGATTACACCAGGTGTTACAACAGGTAGGATTTTACCAAGAAGGGGGATATTTTAAGGGTTTCAGCCATAAGGGTTTGCCGGGGAGGATGGTGGTAGGTGTTGGGTTTTCTTGGCAGTAGGGTTTTGCCGTAGGGTGTGCTAATGTTGGAGAAAAAGAAAAATGGGTTTTATGCCGAGGGTGGTATTTGGCGGAGTGAGTGGTGGGGTTTTGGCAAGGGGGTGGTTGCTGAGGGTGGTGTATTGAAGATGAGGGTGGGGTTTTGAAGGTGGTGGCGGAAGCTTGTGTGATGGTGTTGGCGGAAGTGGTGGAGATGGGGTGGGCGGCTAGGGTTTGCCGCAAAGAGTGGGGCGGCTTTTAGGGTTTTGCCGCTAGGGTTTTGGTGGAGAAGTCCCATATGGATCTTATTGCTCTGATACCATATTAAGGATGAGAGAGGGAGAGAGTTGGAGCCATTCATTCATGGAGAAGAAAGTTTGAATATGAAAGACTCAATTTTATTATGAACAATAGGTTACATATTTATAGGGTTACATAGAAAGTTCTAGATCTAGTCTAGTTTGTTATACAATAAACAATCTTCTAATGATATACAATATCTGTAACTATGGTAACAAGATAAATACAAAATATTTACTTGATAATAATATATTCCTAATATCAATAATAAATTTTAAATTTTCATTAGTATAAATAAATAACTTAAAATTATTACCTAAAGTTCTTTCGTAATAATGGCAAATAAAATAAATAAAAAGATCATTTTGAAACGGAGGTAGTATGTAATTAGTTGCGGTGTGAACCATGGCCAAAATCACGATCAGAAAATGTATGAATGTATGTACAGAAGTTTGTATACATAATCAAACAAGGTTTGGTAGAAATAAATAACAACGGAATTAATTTGTAGATGCAAATTACAGTATGGCTCTTTCACCATTTTATGAAAGGCCCTAACTAGTTAGGAAATTACGTACTCCAAAGTAATATAACAGGACATCAATGAGATTGTTTATTTATGTAATCCTCTTTCATCTTGTCATGAAATAAAAGATGTTTTTCTGTTTTGATCACGACTTCATTAGGTAAATGGTTCAGATTGAGCCACGCGTTAGTATTTGATTTGCTCGAGTGGATGCACAAAACTGCAAACTCCGCCTCACTTTCCCTAGTGCCCCGACATCCGATAAATTGAGGGGCGTGTACAGTTGGATGTCATAACAGTCCAACTGCATTTAAAAATCATTGTATCCTCAAATGAAGATCAAACGGTATCTCGCAAATCTTGACTGCAAGCCACAAGAAAAATACCATTGTTGGAAAATAAAGGTCACAAAATTCTTTTTAATACAATTTGTAGACACTAATATTAGGAAGAAAAAAAAATAAAGGTTCCAAATTTTTATATATAAATTGTCTGAGTATAAATAGATAAATAATTCGGGTCTAACTTAGTGTACACTCTGTGACTGAGCTAATAGACAATAAAGTAACCCTTTTGTAAAAGACTAAAAGTAACAAGGCCCAGGTCCAACCCACACTTGTTTTGAATCTTGTTCTCATTAATGCATGGCAAGCAATTATTAAGGAATCCTTCTATAGTTAGAATTTTATATGTCCTATACATTATATTATTTACTTTCTTTTCTTAGAGTATTTAATTTACTTTTCTAATAGGATTATTATTCTATAGTTTATAGTTTCCTTATGTAATTAGAATAGCCTGAGAAGTACTCTACCTACTTGTATAAATATGCTACTATTGTGATCAATAATATTTGAGTCTTTCATATTCAAACACTCTCTACCATGTATGATTGGCTCCGACTATCTCTTTCTCTAATCATTGACAGCAATGTTGTTACCAACATCTTATCTTGGGCCTTAATATAACAAAACCACACCACCTGCTATTACTAATAAAAATCTACAATATGGTATCGGTTGGTATCTTTAAATCAAGATCATTCTCATGATCGAGCCTGAGCAACCGGCTTTAGGAATAACTGGCCACCCAACTCCGCCACTTCCTTTTTTCATTAGACCGCAAGATCGGCCAGGTGACTTTATAACCCCTACACGTCTACGTGGAAAATTGGTGCGTAAAGATAAATCACACTTGCGTCACAGTCAGTTTGCAAAGATTTTTTAGAAGAGAATAAAGAGCACATAAGCACGTAGGAGCACATAGAAGAGGGGGATAGAAATACTCACAGTGCTTGCATTAACCATTAATGGGTGCAAAATAAACTAGGGAATGAGTACAGTAGTCATCCCTAATTTATTCATTTTTTATACTCCGCTGCAAAAGATGTTAGTGCAAAAACAAAACATATATATGACATAAATCATTTATTGCACATACATATGGGGACGGAGTAAACAAGCAAAGAAAAAGTTTTTTTTTTTTTTTTTTTTTTTTAAATCCAGGGATTGATATGCAGTTTCAGAAGTGCAGGGACTGATCTGCAGTTTTCTAGAAATTTAGGGACTGTTCTGCAGTTTGAAGTGCAGGGACTGATCTGCAGATTCTTGGCAAAGATGGAATACCTCGTACGAGGGATCTGATGTCCCGTACGAGATATCTCTCCCAGAACCCAGATTCAAGATAGAACAGATTCAAAAAAAGAGCAGTCTGAAATTTCACAGAAAAATTCAGAAAAAATATATTGTTTAGCAGAAAATTACAGAGATTAAAAACACCTAATTTGCACGCAAGTCTAACCCACTTAATTTATCCCTAGCGGAGTCACACTGTTTGCATCCGAGAAGATACCCTCGCTCGCCTTTTTGATTTGAGAGTCGCCACCATGTTGTTGAACGAACACGGACCGTGAGATTCTTGAGTTCGGGGTTAAGTTATGGATGGGAAGGTCAAGGAGCACCAATCCACCCAATCTAGGATTGGTCTTGCTTAGGTTTTTTAATCAAATAAAGATTAAACAATTAAAACAAATAACGCCAATAATTAATTTTTTAATTATTGGAATGTCGGATCATGTGCTTCGAGACCATCTCCATGTATTGGAGAGGTTCTAGGCTGATCCTTTTTGATGGGATTACACTACTCTAAAACAAAGAATGAGATGAAAAGTAGAGATTAAAAGCGTAGGTGTTAGGCCCAATTGGTAGGAAAATAGGCTAGAGGGGGGGGGTGAATAGCCTTTTTAAAACTTTTCGAAGAAACACTTATAATGCAAAGTCACTTATCAGTTTGCAAACTATTATCAGTAAGCGCAGCGGGTAAAATATGACTTAGTTTTAACTCACACAAAATCAGTGTATAAAAGATTTTCAGAGCTTAGTTTAAACACAAAGTTGTTTCCAAAAGTTCAATGCAGTTTCAAGAGATGGTCAAAGGAAATAATGATGAATCAGCAAGAACAATAATGATTTGCCGGTGATAGAGTTCCAACCGGCAAGGACAGTAAGTAACAGAAGACACAGAGATTTGAAGAGGTTCACAGTGTAAATACTGCTACGTCCTCTACCAAGTTTGGTCAGAACTTGGATTTGGGTTAAGAGCACTATTAAACATCCCTAGTCTATTACAAGCACGGCTTTGCCGGATACAAAGACTAAATTCTAGAGATAGTTAATGAATCGTAAAACAAATATCCGACCAAGTGTATTTGAGCGGCAAGTTCAAAAGAACTTATCTCACTCAGGTGGGTGTGTGAAAGACTCAAACAATGTATTCCTTAAAATGATCTAGTTCGGGAATACTAACAATGTTGTTGAGTTTGTGCACAAGTGTATGTCCTATTAAATGATCTAATGATTATCTGGACACGGAATGTTTGAGCTTCAATGAATGCTGCAAACAACCAACTCTCTTCAATGCACTAAAATCACCAACCTTCTTCAATGCACTGAGTCCTCTATTTATAGGAGGAGTTAATGTCTTAGCTTGTTGAAGAAGGATAATATTTGAATTTCCAGCTGGGTAGGTGAGGAGCATTTAATGCAGTATCCTTGGCATTAATGGCGAAGATACGCATGCCTGAAAAGTTTGATGGGTAAAGACCCATTTGTCTCAACCGGTTACCTGCAAAAGCAAGTAGAGACAGAGTATAGCTAAAAGTAGCTATGTGTCAGACGGCGCAGTAATCATTACAGAGCAGGTAAACTACTTTATGATAAAACAGCAAAAAAGGACAGGGACAATCAGCAAGGTTGACTTTAAGATGGAACAATGTGAACCTGCTGATAGTACAGACTGTCTTTCTTTATCGGCAAGTTGAGAATGGAGTTGATCGGCAACTTCTTTAATAAGTTGATCGGCAACTTG
The DNA here is from genome assembly GCA_026119855.1 of Campanula takesimana. Taxonomy (NCBI): domain Eukaryota; kingdom Viridiplantae; phylum Streptophyta; class Magnoliopsida; order Asterales; family Campanulaceae; genus Campanula; species Campanula takesimana. The sequence goes on along the minus strand of JAOWBW010000353.1, from coordinate 465,210 downwards.
TGTAGCAAGTTGATCGGCAACTTGTCGCATGTTAAGAATAGAATTGATCGGCAACTTGTTTACTGGTCTGCTGATTTGCTTCCTCTGTGTTTGTCTTTGTTGAAGATTTGTAATACTGCTGTGGTCACAAAGAATCCTAAGGGTACCTAAAAAGGTTCTAATAAATTGGGGGATCCTAAGTGCAAACATGATTGGGATTAAGTAATTCTATGATCTAGGAATCTATTTGAACAACAATCTCCTCAAATTACTTAAGTCCAATCACCCTTAATACTAAGGACATCTCTTAACCTAGGAAATATTTTCTCGATATGTCTAGGTGAAATCATTTCCTAAGGTAAGTCACACTAAATGACTAAAGCAAAAGGTGGATTCACCAAAATAAATGGTGAAGCCGGTTCAATGAATCGGCAGAATGTTAATCTGCAAAGAGGATTAGCACAGAATAATGCAGATAACATATATATAAGAAAAACATATTAGTACAAAAAAAATCATTAATCAAAGAGATTTGTCTATGATGGTCTTCATAAGATATCTACATCATTGGCTATGTTGACTCAAGAATCAGCAGCTGGATCAGAAGTCTTGGAATCTGCTGTGAGTCCTTCCTTTTATGATTCAGACTTTCTTGCTTTCTTCTTTGCTCTTTCTTCTTTCTTTTCAGCTTTCCTTTTTGCCTTGCTCTGCGTTTTCTAAGCACTCTCTAATCTATCAGTAAGCATCTTGTTCTTTGCCTCAAGAGCAGCAATCTTCAATTTGGCTTCAAGAAGTTCATTCTGAATAACAGCAAGTTTCTCATTTGAGCTTCAAGTTTGCTGAGGGTATCATTGTGCTCGGCAAGTAGAATGTTCTGTTGAGTGACAAGAGAGCCATTTAACTCTGAGAGGTTAAAAACGCGTTCAGTTCTATCTTGCAGCAGATTTTTCATGTCATTGTAAACAGATGTCCTGATTCTGATAACATCCTCCTCCTGATTGGACTTATGAATCTGCTTGGAGAGCTCCTTGTGGATTGTTTGAACAGGTCCGCAATGGAGTGGGAGAAGTCAACCAATCACCACGAGTAGGAGGCGCATTCTGATTAAAGTCATCTCCTTCTTCATAGCAATGAAAATCATAGAGGCTGTTGAAGATAATGGGTTTATCAACATAGATCGGTGCAGCAAAGGAATTTGGATTTCTGAGAACCAGAGAAGGGACAAATTCCTCATTTTCCAGGTCAGCATCCTCGATCTGTACCTCATCGGCAACAATCTGCGTATCATCATCAGAAATAACAATCGGTAGAGGAGAAGAAGGAAGAGGAACAGGAGGTGGAGGCAAAGATAGAATTCTTTGTAGCACAAGATCTTCATCATCAGCAAGATCTAAGGCATCGGCACAACCATCATCAGCAGAAACAAGATCGACATCATCAGCAGGAGCGGCAATAATCTCAGTCGCAGAAAGAACATCAACAGGAATGAATGTGGAGACAATATCATCGGCAGGTCTTGAATAAACAATCTCCAGAGGAAGGTTTGGATGGACAATAATGTCTCTATCCCCTGAAAGATGAAATATGCCGTTGTCTTCCATAGAGAGCAGCAAAGCAAGCTGAAACTTCAAACAAGCAATGCCTTCCAATATCATAATCACCAATCTAGCATTCAGCAGCCTAGATGTGTAAACCATGTGATCGGCACGCTGACGAGGAAGAAACATCGGCAGAGTAATGGCAAGTGCAGCTGATTTGACTAAGTGCACAAGGCCACGAGCGTTGAGATGCCGATACTCCAGAATTTCTCTAAGCTCATCGTTGATCATAGAGCATCTCCTCATCCAACCATTTGAAGTGATGTAAACTTCTTTTGGAGATAGACCAGGGAGAACGATCTTACCACCTATCTTCAGTTTACCAGGTAGTAGACATCTAGGTTCATAGACAATTTTTCGCTTCAGTCTAGAAATCCGAGGAGTCTTTCCCTTAGTACGAATATGGTCATCTTTGATCCATGGAAGGAAGATGGGTCTGTCACTGGTTGAAGCACCAGAAGAAAATGGATGCTTGGTGACATGAGGGTGATCTTTGCCAAAAGGAAGTGGACACCTTTGGAGGGTATATTTGAATGATAGCCTCGGATGAACATTAAAGAGAGGCTGTCCAAAGCTGTTGGAAGGGATAGAAGCATTGGTAGTGTACCAGTTGGAGCACATCATATCTTTCCCATTCTGAAAGTAATCATAGTTGGCAGGTGGAGAAGTATCAACAGCATCAGCATTCACGAAAGCTTGTTCTCCACCTCCATATAATCAGCAGGATCAGTCTCATCGACATGATTTCCATTGGCACGAACAGCAGTTGGATCAGGAAGAGGAAGGGGTGTAACAACAGTCGGCAAGCTGAATAAAGGCTGTAGAAGAATTTCTTCAAATTGCAGGCTAGCAGCAATGTCAGCATCCAAATTAGGAGTACTTCCTTCAGTACCTCCTCCCAATTCCACAACCTCCTTAATACCAGTAGGTGGGACAATCTGTATTTCAGGAGTAACTGTCACTAACTGAGTGTCCGTAGTTTGCTCAGCAAGATGAGTGTCGGCAGTTTTCTCATCAGTTCCTTTATCAGTAAATACTCCTCCTGAAACAGATACATCCATCTGTTGTAGTATCCATAGTTGTCTCAACTGGGGCAGGTAGGTCGGTAGATATATCCAACAGAGGTTGAGTGTCTGTAGTTGTCTCAACTTGAAATTCCACTATCTCCTTAAAAGATTCATCAGCATGACTTCCTTCAATACTACTATCATCCTCCAATACAGACTCTGCAAAGACTTCAGCAGAGGGAGCTTTAGTCATGACAGTTCTGATTGGCATCTTGTCACTGTCTGTTGTAAGTGAAGTGGAAGGAGAGTCAGCAGCAACTTTGTGAGCACAAACCAAGTCTCCAAATAAATCAGCACTATCATCATCAGCATCACTATCAGTAGAATCACTATCTTCATCAGCATCATCACGTCCATCGGCAACAAAATCTTTATCAGCAGCATCTACATCGTCGGCAGAGTGAACATCGGCATCTGTCTCGGTCTTGCTGCTGCTGGGCGAAGGAGCATGAGCAACTTGATCGGCAAGATCTTCAGCAGCACGGCGATCGGCATCTTGCTTTGCAACAGAAATTCATTAGACTTTTCAATCAAGTCCATAGTGACCTTCTTTACTGATCTATGGAAATGAGCATTGAGAGGACTAACAGCAAGAGCCTCATCATCATTGTATGTCAGCAAATCTTCATCATTTTAAGTCTTCCAATCTGATAAGGATCAAGCTCTGTGAATTGGGAGAGCTGATTGAAAGTTCTGGCATAAATGATCCACACATCTTGAACCATCAAGTCTTGTCTAATTCGATCTTGAAAAAGATAGACTTGGTTCCAGTGTAGTGGTAGAAAGTCAAAATAGCGACCAAAATTGAGCTTCAGTTCAGCTTCTTTCAACTGCTTGAACTTAGAGAGAGGGAAGAACTTCTCATTCCACATATCAGTGCGAATGTTCAAACTCCGGTAGTCAACATAATCAGAAGTTTTCCCAGATGGCACAGTATCCTTCATTTCTTCATGAAACTGAAGAAGACGACGAATGAAAGGAGGCAGATGATCAATCGGAAAGACCCATTTCTTGTTCAAGACCTTGTTAGTGAAGGACCAAGGGTTCCTGTAAAGGTGTGGAAGGTGGGATTCCTGATGGGAGCACATTTCCTTGAAGTCTGAGACTTGAGCTTTTCAATAACATCTTCAATACTTTTGCCATCAGCAAAGTCATCAGTGAATTCTTCAGAAGGAACTTCAACTTTGACAATAGGATCGGCAGTAAGAGAAGCACCGGCAAGATGAGAAGGAGCAAATCTAATCAACTTTGCTCTTGGATCAGCAGAATCAATGGGAGCAGAAGGAACTTCGTCGGCAACAAGCTTTTGCTTCTTCATCGGCGAGGCCATCTTATCAGCAACTTGAGTAGACTTCTTCATCGGCAAGTCTGGTTCGTCGGCAACCTTTACCTTCTTTGACACCACTTTATCAGCAACTTTCACCAATTTCCTTTTCTTTGGAGCACCAGGAGTAGAATCGGCAAGAATTCTATCGGTTGAAGGAGCAGGAGTAGAGACTACAGATTTGGGAGCAACTAAGGGAATTTTCTTAGCTCTTTTCTTCTTTGGAGCGTCAGCAGGTTCTGGTGCAGGTGCAACAACACTAGAGGCCTTCTTTTCAATTCTCCTCCAATCTTTAGCATCAAAGGACTTTAGCTTGCTGAAGGCAATGCTGGATGGAAAACGATCTGCAGCTACTATGTTTATATTTCTCCTTAAGATCATGCTGATTAACAGATAATGGCAACCTTTCCCAGGATTGGGTTTGTTCTTCAGCCTATCAGAAGACCATTTATCAGCAGCAGTGGCAATGATCCTGAATATGTAGGCACACCAGTTGAACTCAATCTGCAGAACAATGGCGGCCATAGCTTCAAACTGAACGTCAGTGACATTGCTTTGAGATCCAGATCGGCAAATAAGACATCTATCAACTATCTCAGCCAAAGCATAGTATCGGCGAGGATAATGAATCTTTAAATGACTGGTGCCACTGAGTCTTGGACCAGCTCCTCTCATGATAATCCATGCCCTATCCAATTCCTTATCATCAACTAAAGCACTCAACCCTTCATTCCCGAGAGAGGGAAAACTTCAGAAATAGAAGAGGGAGTAAGAGAGATTTCACGCCCAAAACAGAGGAGTTGACGGAGACGATGACTGAAGAGTCAGCACGAGAGCGGACAACAGAGGAGTTGGAGAAGAATTCTTTGACAAGATCCAAGAACACTGAATCAACTCCAGATGGAGTGATGAATGAGTCGAGCAGGGACCCAATAAGAAGATTCTTAAGAAAACCCCGTCGGCTTCATCGTTGAAGTAGTCGGAGTCAACATAGCCTCCGTAGATATCTTTTTCGCCGGACATTTTCTGCAAGATTACTCAAACAACTCACAATGTTAGAAACAAAGACAAATCAAACCAAGAATGATTAGAAATGAGCAAAGTTTAAACATTAACACTTACCAGATTAAGAAGATATAAGCAAATAAAACGATGACTCAATAAACTGGTTAGAGGAGTGAGAGAGATAGAGTAGAGAAGAAAAATGGCGAAGAAAGCTTAAAGGAATTTTGAAAGGCGTTATATATGTTATGGGGGAGAGAGAGAGAAAATGAGAAGGCAAGTATAATGAGAAGTAACTGTACCTATAATCTCGGAGAACGTGCGCACGCAAAATTTAATGCGCACACAAAACGGTGAGAAATGAACAGTAAAAAGAAAGAGAGAGAAGGGGTAAATTAGTCAAAATTAAAAGAGAAGTGATGATGACCTGTTACCTTGCTGATGTATCGCATTAAATGGAATACATCTTGACACGATTTTGGTAAGAAAGGTACACACACGTGTCAGGGAGATGGTGTGACCGATGTACCTTTGATTTGATTGCTTACGTCATGTGTCAGGAATCTTATCTTTTTGCAGAGACGTGCTGATTTGATGTTTTAAATATCGGCAAGATAGTTTGAATCAGCAAGATAATTTAGTCGGCAAGATACTTAGTCGGCAAGATATGATGATCGGCATGATGTTGTTAGCAATATTTTGTCGGCAATATAATTTGGTCGGCACGATTTTCACACTTGCTGATGAGATCGGCAAAATAATTTGGCCGGCAAGATTTTCATACTTGCTGATGAGATCGGCAAGGCTAGCACAATAGGAAGAGTTAGCACAGTTTTAACCATAGAAATCAATCATACCTAGTTCACCTCTTAGGAATTCAAATCTTTTCTGGTCTAAGGGCTTTGTCAGTATGTCTGCTCTTTGGTAATCGGTATGAACTTTGAGCAGCACCACGTTTCCCTTTTCAACATGTTCCTTCAGAAAGTGATACTTGATGTCTATGTGCTTGGTTTTGGAATGCATGACCGGGTTGTTTGAAACTGAAATTGCTGATTGGTTGTCACAATAAATGGGACAAATTTGAGATGGAACTTCATAGTCAACCAGCTGCTGCTTCATCCAAAGAATCTATGAACAGCAACTGCCGGCAGCTATGTACTCAGCTTCAGTAGTGGAAGTGGAAATTGATGCTTGCTTCTTACAGGACCAAGACACCAGTCTATCACCAAGAAATTGGCAAGTCCCACTTGTACTCTTTCTGGTCACCCTACAAGCTGCAAAGTCTGCATCTGAATAACCTATTAGATGAAAGATGAATCTCTAGCATACCATAATCCAAGGTTAGCAGTGCCACAAAGATATTTAATAATACGTTTTACAGCCTGCAGATGGGATTCCCTAGGGTCAGCTTGAAACCTGGCACAAACACAAACAGCAAACATAATATCTGGTCTACTGGCAGTAAGATAGAGGAGTGAGCCGATCATACCTCGGTAGACAGTCATGTCTACTTTGTTACCAGACTCATCCTTATCTAAATGAATGTTAGTGCCCATAGGTGTGCTTTGAGAGTGAGCATTTTCAAAGCCAAATTTCTTGATTAATTCTTTTGCGTACTTGGCTTGACTGATGAATATTCCCTCATTGGATTGCTTGACTTGAAGTCCTAGGAAATATGTTAGTTCACCCATCATGCTCAACTCGAACTTGCTCTGCATTAGCTTCTCAAATCTCTTGCAAAGTGATTCATTAGTAGAACCAAAAATAATATCATCGACATATATTTGAACAAACAATGAATGACCCTTATGCTTGGCAACAAATAAAGTAGTATCGATTTTACCTCGAGTGAAGCCTAAGACATCGCTAAGTAAAAACTTAGATAGGGTTTCATACCATGCTCTTGGAGCTTGCTTTAGGCCATAGAGAGCTTTCTTCAGTCGGTAGACATGATCAGGCTTCTTGGAGTCTTCAAAACCTGGTGGTTGTTCAACATAAACTAGTTCTTGGAGTTCTCCATTCAGGAAGGCACTTTTCACGTCCATTTGATATAGCTTGAATTCTTTGAAGGCAGCATAGGCTAAGAAAAGTCTTATAGCTTCCAATCTTGCAACAGGAGCAAATGTCTCATCGTAGTCAATCCCTTCTTCTTGTCGGTATCCTTTAGCAACTAACCTTGCTTTATTTCTTATGATCTTCCCTGCTTCATCCAGTTTATTCCTGTAGACCCATTTTGTACCAATCACTTGTTGAGATGATGGTCTTGGCACTAGTTCCCACACATTGCATCTTTCAAACTGATTTAGCTCCTCCTGCATAGCTTCCACCCAGCCAGGATCAGCAAGAGCTTCTTCAGTCTTCTTGGTTCTATATTGGAAACCATAGCAGATGAGAAGAGACTCTCGGCGAATGCTCTACTAAGGTTTCTTGTCAATCTTGGTCCAAAGACATCACCAATCACATTTTCTAATGGATGATCACGAACTGTTCTAACCTCCCTTGGCACATCTTGTCTGACTGTATCTTGTTGTAAAGATTCGAGAGGAGGGTCAAGATCAGCAGGTGGAGTAGGAGAATTAGAGTTTGGGTGAGAGGTGGATTAGATTGAGAGCTTGTTGGGAAGGGCCTTATAACAGAAATTGGTTGAGGGCTTGATCTGTTTTCAGAATGATCAGCAGAGTTTGCATCGGCAAACGGATTATGAAATTCATCAGCAGGTTTTGGTTCTGCCGATGAAGGGAAGTACGGAGCATCTGCTGATTCTTCTGCTGAAATGACTGGATCAGCAGCTGGTACTTGATCTGCAGGGTTAGTATTACTGGATTCACCTGTCTCATGAGCACTAGACACATTAGTACTATTTGGAGCCTTGTCAGACTCTAGCAAATCAAATTCATCAAAGGTTACATGAACAGATTCAACAATTTTCAAAAGTTTCTTATTGAAAACTCGAAAGGCCTTACTGTGTTTAGCGTAACCAACAAAGATTCCTTCATCAGCTTTCTCATCAAATTTACCTCTGTGCTCTTTACCGTTGTAAAGCACGTAACATTTGCAGCCGAATATTTTGAAGAATCCAATGTTGGGAATTCTGCCTCTCCAGAGTTCATAAGGAGTCTTGTTATGGAATTTTTTGATGAGAGATCTGTTCTGAGTGAAGCAGGCGGTATTGATGGCTTCAGCCCAAAAATATTTCGGCAGCCTGGCTTCAGCAATCATGGTCTTACCAGCTTCAATGAGAGTTCTGTTCTTTCTCTCAACGACACCATTTTGTTGTGGTGTATAGGCAGCTGAGAAGTTGTGGTCTATGCCATGATCATCACAGTACTGAGCAATACCATTGTTCTTGAATTCAGTGCCGTTGTCTGATCTCATACTGATGATATCGCTCTCCTTCTGGGTTTGTAGTAGTCTGAATAACTTGGTAGCAACGGCATAAGTGTCATCTTTGTGACTGAAAGTTTCCACCCAAGTATATCTAGAGAAATCATACTACTACAACCAAGGTATATCTACTTCCCCCAATACTTGCAGTGGTTGTGGGGCCAAATAGATCCATATGTAGCAATTGGAGGCACCTAGAAGTTGACATGCAGGGCTTGCTTCGGAAAGATGACTTATGTTGTTTTCCAAGCTGACAGGCCTTGCATTTCTTTGCATGATCAGCAGACACTTGAGGCAGACCGGTTACCAGATTTGAACCGGCAAGCTTGGATAGATACTTGAAGTTCAAGTGACTGAGTCTCTTGTTCCATAGCCATGAGTTCTCACTGATGTTCTTAGCTACAAAACAAACATTAGTAACACCAGTAATAGTACTTAAATCTACTGCATAAATGTTACCTTTACGTTTGGCAGTGAGAAGAGTTTCATTGGAAGCAATGTCTTTCACATAGCAACTGGAAGTAGTAAATACACATTGCATTCCTTTATCACAGAATTGTGATATTGATAGAAGGTTGTGTTTCAGACCATCCACTAGAGAGACCTTCTGTACAGTGACTGCACCTCTCTTGATGGTACCAATACCGATGATTTTTCCTTTGGCATTATCACCGAAAACCACTGGGGGACCTGATGCTTCTGAGATATCGGCAAGTAGATCTGCAAATCCTGTCATGTGTCTTGAACAGCCACTATCTAGAATCCACAAATCTTTGCTTGCACCAGTTGAGGCCATGAAGCATTCCTGAAATAAAACGGTATGCTTATGGTCCCCCTTATTCTTGGGTCTGAGGGTTAGTTCCTCTTTGGCAACCACATCTGGCCACCACTAGAGGATGCAACCTCAGTGGGTCCAGATAGGTGCTTCAAGAGGCATTCATGAGCCTTGTGACCATAATCAAAACAATTAGAATATCTCACTTGACTGATAGGCTGTGGAGTCGGTAGAACATCATTCTGTTTAGTCAGTGCATCGGCAGAACTAGGGAATTGAGCAGGCACAAACTTAGTAGGTTTAAAGGTGCTAGTGTTGCCTTTTTCCATTCTGTTTACCTTTGGCAGTTACCTTTTTAGGTACTTGTCCATCGGCAGCAAGGAGGTTAGATCGGCATCGGGCACTTGCTCTGCTGATGTATTCACCAAGAATACCGTTATCGGCAGACTCAGTATCAGCAACCTTAACATATCTTTGTTTGTGCTTATCATTCCTTTTGTTCTGGTTCTTAGGATACTTCATTGCCACAGCACTGTATATTGGCTTAGCATCCTTATGCACTGAGTTAACAGGACTACATTCAACTTATCCTTTTCTCTCCTTCTCGGTCACACAAGTTTCAGTAGAGCTACTGCTGCTGGAAT